>CM053792.1:946065775-946070775 GCA_028749045.1 Cupressus sempervirens | reverse complement strand
CAGAGTGTCAACCTTAGATAGGGGGGTTTTGTGGGAGCGCCTACTACAGCAGGATCTAAGGGCAACCACAATTTTGGTGGAAACAAGAAGCCTCCCTTCCCTAAGGGGAATCAGTCTCATCAATAGTCTCAGTAGCAACCTCAACAGCAGAAGGGATCTTACCCTCAGGCACAGAGTGGTGGCGGTGGTTCCAACTCTAGGAACAATCGCAATGCTCAATGCAATAAACAAAATCAGCTGGCTCAACCTGCACAGAGCAGCTAGTCTTTTGCTAGCAAGGATAGCCACTAGTGGTCGAATGCACCACCTGTTGGGAGAGGATCTGGTAGGGGAACCAGATGTTATTCATGTGGACAGGTTGGTCACATTGCAGTGTACTGTCCACAACGAGCATCTCAGTATTCAGGACCTAGGGCAGCAGCATCTGAGCCTACAGTCAGAGATGCAAGTAGATCTCATAGAGTATTTGCAGCGGTGGATCACCGTCAGGCAGACCATCAAGGGACAGTAGTTGAGACTACAGGAGCTATCCGAGGTACACCTCTCTCTGTATTGTTTGATTCAGGTGCTACAGATTCTTTTATTTCTCCATCTCTAGTTGTTAAGTGCAAGCTGGAGTCAGTTAAGCAAGATCATGGTTGGCAAGTAGAACTAGCCTCAGGCGCTAAAGTTTCCACAGATTCTATAGTTCATAAGTGTGGACTTAGCATAGGAGAGTTTGAGACTTTAGTTGACCTTCGAGTTATTCCTCTTGGCTCCTACGATGTGGTCTTAGGTATGGATTGATGTAGAGCCACACCTTGGAAAACTTAGGAGGATTCAGTCACTCAATTGAGTTACTTCAAGGGGCATCTACAACCTTCAGGATCACACATTAAAATCAGATTCAATAAACAAAACTTTGAAAATAAAATCCCCCCAAAAATTTCTTCTTGCTGCCTCCGGATAGACCTGCACTCAAACATGAATAACTTTCGAACCAAAAAAGATTTACTCAATCCAACCATTGATATTTGGCGTAACTAGGTTTCAAACAACATATAAAAATTTGAGAAAAATCCAACAGTTCAAACTTGAGATATTGACCCCGCATCAGAGTACATTTTTTTGCAAAATATTGCTTCTTGTTGTCTCTAGATAGACCCGTGAACAGACATTTATAACTTTTGAACCAGACAATATTTTCTCAATCTAACCGTTGATATTTTGCATAACTAGGTTTAAAGAAACATATAAAAATTTGAGAGAAATCCAACGGTTCAAACTTGAGATATTGACCCCGCATCAGAGTAAATTTTTCTGCAAAACATTGCTTCTTGCTGTCTCTAGATAGGCCTACACTTAGACATGAATAACTCTTGAACCAGATCAAAACTCTTCAATCGCTCTAGTGAAGATGGGCATAATTAGGCCTATAATAACATATCCAAAGTTCATGAAAATCCAACAGTGCATTTGGGAGATATTACCCATGCACTGAGACTAATTTTCTGCAAACATACCAAATTGGACCCAAAACTAAAACTTTTTAATCTTCTGCAAACTATCAACTTGTTTCCAGTGAGAAGATATGAAAAATCCGTTCAAAACTCAGACCATCGAAAACTTGCACAAAGAAAAAATGAAAAACATTCCATATCTCTCCAAATTCGATTCCCCTGCTACATAGTCGACTGGCTCTCATTTTAAAACTGACTTTCTTTTCCTAATTAAAGGATGTGAAACATTTTCTTCTTATTTAGAAAAGAAGAACGTCTTCTATCCAAAAAAAGGATAAGAATCTAAAACATTTTTTCTACCAATATTAGACAGTCGTTTTCTAAATCAGAAATATTCCAAAAATTGCCTACTACCTATTATTGGATTCTAAAAATCATTAAACACTCCACCTATGAACTAAAAAAAAAAACTATTTTAATTTAAGATCCATACACCTGGTCCTAGGTGGCTATATCTAGAGAGTTTATCGAACTACTACTCTAGGTATGCCACCACATGTAGGATGTTATTACAAACTTCAAAAACTAAAAGCATTTAAAACATAACATTAAATTTCCTATTACATTTTCAACAATGTTGCCTCCTGTAGCGTTTCTCTTCTCTGCCACTGCAGCATGGATTGGCTTGGCTCTCATAGGGCTAGTATAGACTGCAGAAAGAAGACCATTATGTGTCAGGATGACCAAGGGAAGGATGTCGAGATTGTGGGGATATCGAGACCTATATCTCTACGAATGATCTCTGCTATGCAATTAAAGCGAAGCTTTCGTAAGGGATGTCAAGTGTTTGCTGTTACGATTAATGAGCTAGATGAAGAAGACTCTATGAGGAAGACCCTAAATCACCCTATTTTATAGGAGTATGCAGATGTCTTTCCAAGTGAGATTCTGGGCATGCCTCTGAAGAGAGACATTGATTTTAGCATTGAGCTCACTCCAGGAGCGGAGCCTATCTCTAGAGCTCCTTATCGTATGACAACTCAGGAGTTAAGTGAATTGCGGTTGCAGTTAGAGGAACTTTTGGCCAAGGGTAGTATTCAACCTAGTGTATCACCATGGGGAGCTCCAGTGCTCTTCATGAAGAAGAAGGATGGTTCTTTGCACCTTTGCATTGATTACAGATAACTGAACAAGGTGACAATAAAGAACAGGTATCCTTTACCAAGGATTGATGATTTATTTGATCAGATCAAGGGAGCTACAGTGTTCTCCAAGATTGATCTTAAGTCAAGATACCATCAACTTCGCATCAAGGAGGCTGATATTCATAAGACCGCCTTTCGAACTCACTGTGGACATTATGAGTTCACAGTGGTACCCTTTGGGCTAACGAACGCTCCATCAATTTTCATGTGCTTAATGAATGGGGTGTTTCGTTCCTATCTTGATAGATTTTTTCTTGTGTTCCTCGATGATATACTGATATATTCTAAGTCCCAGAAGGAACATGAGGAACATTTGAGTTTGGTTTTATAGTGCTTGAGAGATAATCAACTTTATGCCAATGTGGCAAAGTGTGATTTCTTTCAATCAGAGATACAGTATTTAGGACACGTTATTTCAGGTGAAGGTATCTCTGTAGACCCTGCGAAGATCCAGGAAATAGTAGATTGGCCTGCACCCACTACTGTGTCAGAGATTTGTAGTTTCATGGGTCTAGCTGGTTATTATCGCAGATTTGTCCAAAATTTCTCTAGAATACCACATCCTATTACCTCCCTTCAGAGGAAAGGAAAGAAGTTTCTATGGACAGAAAAATGTGAAGAAGCATTTCAGAAGCTCAAAGAGCTTTTGACCAGTGCATTGATCTTAGCGGTACCTGATCCAGAAGGTGATTTCATGGTTTGTACAGATGCTTCCCTTGAGGGTATTGGAGCAGTTCTGATGCAGAATGGTCGAGTGATTGCATATGAATCACACAAACTCAAGGATCATGAGTTGAATTATCCTACACATTACCTTGAGTTAGCAACAGTAGTTCATGCCTTAGTGAGATGGAGACATTTCTTGTTGGGACATAGATTTGAACTACATAGCGATCATCGTAGTCTTCAGTACATTCACGCAACCTAATCTAAATGTTGGGCAGAGGCGTTGGATGGAGTTTTTATGCGAGTATGACTTTGAGGTGAAGTATATCCAAGGGAAGGAGAATGTAGTAGCTGATGCTTTGAGTCGCAGGAAACATGTGATATCATCTATGACTCTTAGTGTTGATTTGAGGTGTCAGATACTTCAGGCACTCCCCACCAATTCGTGGTATCTAGAGGTGTGCAGTGAGATCGATTCAGGGAGACCTTTGGAGGGTAAGTTTTCAAGCTATGTCCTAAAGTCAGATGGCCTTTTGAGACATTTAGGAAGGATCTATGTGCCGCTACTGGATGAGCTTCGCATATTGATCCTATCAGAGGCCCATCGTGCACCTTACTCAGCACATCCAGGTGTCAAGAAGATGCATGCAGACTTGTGACATTTATTCTATTGGTCCGGGATGAAGCGCAAAATTTTTGATTTTGTGGCTAGATGTCTTGAGTGTCAGAGAGTCAAGGCAGAACACCAGCATCTAGCAGGACTTTTGCAACCGAATCTCATTCCTTCATGGAAGTGGGACATCATCTCTATGGACTTCATAGTAGGATTACCTATGACTCCTCATCATCATGATGCTATCATGGTCACCATTGATCGGTTGACTAAGGTGACACATTTTTCACCAATCAATTCTTCCTACACTACAGCTTCTGTAGCTAATGTCTTCATGCGTGACATTGTGAGACTACATGGTATTCCCCGAAAGATCATTTCGGATAGGGATCATGTTTTCACTTCCGCATTTTGGACATCACTACAGCATGATCTTGGAGTGCAGTTGAATTTCAGTTCAGCATATCACCCAGAGACAGATGGATAGACAGAGAGAGTGAATCAGGTTCTCGAAGATATGTTGAGGATGTACATGATGGATAGGCAAACTCATTGGGAGGACTATCTCTACCTAGTGGAGTTCGCTTACAACAACGGGTATCACAATTCTATTGGCATGGCACCTTTCCAAGCCTTATATGGATGTCCTTGTCATACACCTTTGAGTTGGGACAGTCTTGAGGATCGCATCCTATTGGGTCCTGAGATGCTTCGTAACATGGAGCAACAGGTTGAGCGTATCCGAGAGCACTTGACAACGGCACAGGATAGGCAGAAAAAGTATGATGATGCACATAGGACAGATAAGTAGTTTGCTGTGGGAGAGAAGGTTTTCTTGAGAGTACGTCCGCAGAAGAGTCCAATCCATTATGGAAAGGGCTCGAAGCTAGCACCTCGCTTTGTGGGACCATTCGATATTCTTGAGAGGATTGGTCCAGTTGCCTATCGTCTTGCTTTACCGCCCAACCTTGCTCGCATTCACGATGTTTCCCATGTTTTAGTACTTAGACAATATATTCCTGATGTTGTACATATTCTTGATTGGGATGCATTGCAGGTAGAGGACGGGCAGCTGGC